>JAMRYI010001071.1:0-47326 GCA_029231635.1 Ditylenchus weischeri
GAGGATTATTAGAAAAACAGTAATTTACTGATTGTATGTCTTGACTGCAATTAAACCTCAATATAGTGTTACCTTGATATAGTGTAGAGTTTTATCCGGCTCCAGGAGCTAAAGTGACTTTAAATCCTTGATATAGTGCAACCTTCAATATAGTTTATTAAAGCCAAAAATAAACCTCTCTTTTTTATTGCAAGCGAACAAATTGAACAAATCAGAATGAACCAAAAACAAATCAAGAAGACATACTTAATATAGAATCTACCGCATTTCTTTCTTCTTCTGAAGTACTACACTCATCTTGCTCTTCATGATCCTCTTCATTGCCGGTCGGATCCTCATTGTAGCCCATCATGTAACCAATCTTCAACAGGTAATCGCATTCTGAAGAAGAGACCAAATTTTTTAAAAGCCTGAAATGTGAAATATATTTCAAGCTGAAATATATAAAGAACTAAAATATACCGATTTATAGGTTCTGGTGACAAACTGGTGACTGTGATTGCGTGCTGCCCAGAGAATATCTTCTTTTCGGCAAATCTTTCGACGACGACTTTTGGGCAGCAGAATCACTGGAAAAAAAACTTCTTGGCCGAGCTTTGCTGAAGATGATTTTGCGGTAGATTCTGACCATTTTGACTTAGAGCTACGTTGATTGGAAAATTGGTTGGCATTTTACTCCTGAAACTTTTCATATCTGCATTTCCGATTATATACTTTCTACTTCTGCGAAATCATTATTTTTGATATCTTTGTTGCTAAAAAGCTTGTCGCAAAGTACAATTCTTTCGGATATGGATTTTTTTTGGTGCAAATCGGCTCCTTTTGGTACATAAAGATTTTTTTTTGGTGCGAAAAAAATTTGGTGCAAAAAAGCTCTTTTGGTGCAAATTGGATCTATTTTGGTGCAAATTGAATTCTTTTTGGTGCAAAAAGATTTTATTTTGGTGCAAATCGCCGTGGTGTAAATTGGATCTTTCTTGGTGCAAATCGAATTCTTTTTGGTGCAAATCATATTCTTTTTGGTTCAAAAGGATTATTTATGTTTATGATTTATGCTTTTTCATTTCTGTCTTTACAATAGCATGCATATATTTGCATTTTAATTGAATATGTTTTTGTGTAATAAGTCCAAGCTCTTTGTCTATGTTTTTTCTATTATTGGTTTTGTTATAAGTCACACCGCTGAAACTTCTTTCCCTTAGTTAGAATTTCCCCTTTGTATAGTGTTCAGAAGATTTCGTGTTAGTTATTAGCTAAGAACAATAAAAGAGTCCGTTGTCTTTATTCGATGAATACTGAGATTGAAGAAGGCGAGCTTAGTGACGACAGTGAGCTCGTTATTCCCAGACGAAGATCTTCATCAATAGAGTTTCGTATTCTATATAATTTCGAATCACATCAAGAGTATGAAGATTGGTTGTCCACAAATGAATTTGGTTGGAAAATTCGGAATCGCCGTACATTGTAGAAATTTAACTTTCTAAAATTTAATTGTTTTTCAGAATCCGGCTGATACTCCAGATATTAAAACTTCTATATATCGTAGTGCATACCAGCTAAAATATAAAAATACTCCCCTTCAGTTTTCAGTTCGAAATTGCGACTTTCAGGTCATTGCTCTTCAGCAAAATATTTGTGAAGAAGAGCTCAAGGAATTGTTTCTAGACTATACGCAAGACAGATTTTTTAGTTGGGATTATTATGTAAAAATTCGCAATGCATTTCGTATCGTCTCTCCATCCTCACATTGGGCTAACTTTTATCAGTGCAGTTGCAGGGATAAAACAAAAAAGTCACCATGTATGCATTCAGTAATGGTTATGTGTGATGCTGGCACAACAAGTTTTCCAGTTAGTGTTCTGAATATCCCATTTCCCCATCGAAACAGACCTGGGCGTCCGCGCAGTCAAATGTCATCAGCTTTGCAACGTGACTGAATGACAATTACACAGTGACAAATTTAATTAGAATGAGAAATTTGTTTAAAAAATTTAATTTGTTTCATAAACATAAATAATTCTTTTGAACCAAAAAGAATATGATTTGCACCAAAAAGAATTCGATTTGCACCAAAAAGAATTCGATTTACACCGAAAAAAATTCAATTTGCACCAAAAAAGATCCAATTTGCACCACGGCGATTTGCACCAAAATAAAATCTTTTTGCACCAAAAAGAAATCATTTTGCACCAGAAAAAATCCATATCCAATTCTTTCATCAAAGCATTTTTCCGGAACTGTTTGAATGTGTAGTTTTTTGCACGTGCCTTATCTGATCGTTCTCTGGTATACAGCCAGCTACGAAGGAATTTAGGATGTGCAATCCTGCGATAAAAAACAATATTTCTGTTCTCTCGGATGAACAACTCTTATTTTTGCCGTCGGACCTTTCCCTTCAACAGATGGTCCATCGAACACGCAAACCAATTGGGGCATCCAGTGTTGACAAGCCAGTGGAGCAAATCACATGGGTTGACTGCCTCAAGAACACCAAGCAGCGGCATCGATTTCTATTACATGATTCAAGGTGGTCTTTTTACATCACTCATTTTGTGTACATATTTTTTTAGAGCTACGCAGCCGGATAAGCCAGGGATCTTTGAGTTCATTTCCGAAATGGGTATTAGTCTCCTTCGAAAGTGTCCGTGTTGGGCTATTGACGGCACATACTTCTGTTCGCCGAAAAACTTTTACCAACTCTTCACGATCAATGTCTTTATTGGTGATTCTACGTTGCCGTGCTTCTACGCTCTGCTCCCAAATAACTCGGAAGAAACGTACACGCGGGCGTTCCAAATCCTGCATGATTATGACAGTAATATCTGTCCAGAATCCGTCATGGCAGGCAAGTTTCTGATTCATGCAAATAAATCTTAATCCTTTTAATCTTAATCCTTTTTTTTAAGATTTCGAACTTGCTCCGGTCAATGCTCTTCTCGATATCTTTGGCGATGAATTCAGTGTAAACTTTTGCTTGTTCCACCTTTCAAAGAATGCGTTCGCTCATATCCAGTGGAAACAGCTTCAGCCAGCCTACAATGAGGACAATGCTCGAGTGCTCTTCAGATCTCTTGTGGCTCTTTCTTTTCTACCCATTAAACAAGTCGAAATGGGGTTAGAAGAAGTCAAAGAAGAACTGCTTGCGTGTCATCAAATCAAGGACTTAGATTTTTCGACAAATTTGAACGGTATTTTTTATTTAAAATTTTGAGAGACATACATTAGTCAGAAAATAATATTTTGAAAAAAGTGATTCTTTTCAGATTATCTGAAATATTTTGAGCGTACTTACATCCGTGGTCGAAAATGTAGAAAGTCAGTTAGGATCCACTTTTCCCCATCGCTGACTGGAACCAAAATAAAGCAGCTCTTTGGTCTGTCGCGCACAAACAATCACATGGAGGGATGGCATCGGGCTTTCAACGCGAGATTTCCTAAAGCAAAGATGTGCGTGAGCCAATTCATGATCCGCTTAATTGATGAAGAGAAGCGAACACGGTAGTTATATGTCAGGTTGGTATCGTATTTGGATTTCATCATTTATACAATTTTTTGAGGACCAAAGCTAATCCGGCTGAGAATATTCGACAGCCTCGTCGAACAAATGTGATTAAGCGTGAAGAAAATCTCATAGTGTTAACCAAGGATTACAATGCCATCGAGAAACCAGCGAAAGAAGTTCGTCTTCAGTTCTTGATCAATGTTCAGCGGCACTTGGCCAAGTTCTCATTCATTCAAAAAGTTGAAGAAAACGCCGCAGAAGATCAGAATAATAAAGAAAAGATCAAAAAAGATCAGAAGAAGGACAAGCAAATCGAAGTGATCACACTCGAAAATACAATTGGTACCCCTTTATTATCTAATATTTAGTGACAGTGAATTTTTTAGAAGAGAAGTACACAGAGCTAGACCTTGAATGTCTGAACCCGGAAGGACTTCTGAATGACAAAGTGATCTACACCTATCTCCAACTTATTGTCAACCAGAGATTTCTTGATATCGATTTTTAGCATCTGATATGATAGTGATATGATATGGGCACCTAAAATTTTCGTCTGATATGATAGTGATACGATGTCGTGCGATATGATGTCCAGATGATATGATATGACTTCCCGAATTTTCGTCTGATATGATAGTGATATGATATGGGTGCCCGAAATTTTCGCCTGATATGATAGTGATATGATATGGGTGCCGGGAATTCTCGTCTGATATGATATTGATATGATATGGGTGCCCGAAAGAGAGAGAATCACGGTTTTTCCTTTGCCCTTCCACTGCCCTCTTATTGTTATTGGCTCTTCAGTAGTGGCTTCCATAATTTCGGCGTCCGTAAAGAGGGTGGAATTGGTTTGAAGAAGGAGAAAAATGGAGCACGGGAAATTGTGGAATCTGATATGGTAGTGATATGATATGGGTCCCGAAATTTGCGTCTGATATGATAGTGATATGATATGGGTGCCCGAAATTTCTGTCTGATATGATAGTGATATGATATGCGTCCTGAAATTTTCGACTGATATGACGGTGATATGATGCCGGATGATATGATAGGGCGTATCATATCATATCAATTCACTATCATATCAGATTTTCTGATATCAGGAAATCTCTGTTGTCAACCGAAGTGATCAAAACGAAGGTTTGCCAACGGTATCGCAGTATCCACTTTTATGAGAAGGAAGTTATTATTGTTTCAGGTGTATGCCTTTGATACCCTCTTTTACTCTCAATTGAAGCAGAAAGGGCCAAAGAAGGTACTTCACTGGACAAACAATGTTGATCTATTCGACTTTGATCTTCTGCCTCTTCCAATTCACTCCCCCGGTCATTGGTCACTGGTGGTATGCTTCAGTTATTTAATGCATTTCTTGTACCGTATTTTTTTATAGGTTATCAATGTTGAAAAGGGCGCGATCATCTATTACGATTCACTTCACGGGGACGGCAATCCACATTTAAATTTGACAAAGTAAGACTTTTCTAGATTTTACTGATTTCAGACCAATTTTACAGGGAGTTTCTGGAGAAATACGTGATAGAAAGAGGCTTCAATAAGGTGGATGCGATGCAATGGTTTGCTTTCCAAAGGCATGCTTTATATTTCTTGGCTATGGACTAGTTAAAATTTTTAGGACATTCCAGTACAGACGAACACGTTTGATTGCGGAGTTTTTGTCTGCCGATTTGCCGAAAGTGTCTCGCGACGTGGACGGTTGAATTTCTCTCAGGCCGAAATGGAAGGTACTCGAAAAAACATGGTCAAAGAAATTATCGCCGGAAAATTGTCATAAGTTGGTTTATTTGAACGAAATAAATTTTATCATTTAAATTTTATTTTATATACACAGCTCTTCTGTGTTTAATCACCGTGGAGTATGGAATTTTCACACGATTGGACAAGCACTTCGCCTCACCTTAATTCAAATTACGATGCTTCTGAACAAAAAATTTCAAAACATCATTTTCAAATAGGTTATTAACATAAAATTCTTACTAAGAATTCTCCCAAGGCACTATATATAGTACTTAGACGGATAAATAACAAATTAGAAAAAAAGTTGGCGGTTAACCAACTGGATGATCACTTCGTAAATCTGGATGTCAACTTCATGCACCTTTTCTTTTTTTCGGCCTTCAAGGCACTTTCTGTACTGATTAAGTATTCTGAAAATGGTTTATATGTAGTAAACTGTCATTTAAGCAGTTTTACGAAAACTCGATAAATACCCTACAAAACGGCATTTCACTACCGTCAAACCATCTTTAGAATGGTTGAATTAGTACAGAAAACACGTTTTGGAACCTGAAAAGCACAAAAAGTTTTAAATTGAAAATTTAAAAAAAAAGTGGCGGAAATGAGGTTGGCGGAAATAAGTTTGGCGGAAATGAGGATGGCGGAAATAAGGTTGGCGGAAATGAGTTTGGCGGAAATAAGTTGGCGGAAATAAGTTGGCGGAAATGAGTTGGCGGAAATGAGTTTGGCGGAAATAAGGGTGAACCCTTTGAGGGTCTGTATCTCAGAGTCACTATTTTGGGAAGCTGTTTTTCGCGTTTTCTTAACTCCCACGAGCTCTACCGATCAGGTTTTCCAAAATGAGAAATGAGAATTTCTCTATTTTGAGAATTTCTCTAGAGATTTTCTCTAGAGAATCTCTATGAGAATTTCTCTATTTTTATCATTTTCTCCATGAAAATTCTCATTTTTTTAAATTCTCATTTTCATCGTTTTCTCACTGAAATTCTCATTCTTATCATTGTAATGGTAGGGGAAATGTTGCTATCAGAGGAAATACGGTATACGGTTAACCCGAGTTTAACGTTTCTTTTTAGAATTCATCTTGCTGTGATGAAGGACAATACTGCTGAAGGAGGTATTTGTCTTCTTATTCACCAATTTTTGTATTATGACATGTTTTTAGGTCTTAATGTGAAAATGGCGCTTTATGGTATAAGCTTGGTTGGTGGCGGCATTGCTATTGGCTATTTCTTGCGTCATAAACTTGCTTACCGTGCTGCTCGTTGTAATCACCGTATAAAATTGTCTGCTGAGAAGGTTGTCTTTTTAGACATTTTTTTATTTTCGGGCAATATTTGTGTGTTAATAGATAAATATATAAAAATGATGAATATACTTGCAAGCATTTATTTACCGTAAATTTTTAGATAGTGGACTCTTTTGACGTTGAAGATTTCGACTCGAAGAAAGCTTTTTGTCGTTGTTGGCACAGTGAGAAGGTAATTGCGTTATCATAAGGTGTGTTAACTTATTTTCATGTTCAGTTTCCTTATTGCGATGGATCACATGTTGCTCACAACAAGAGAACAGGGGATAACGTCGGACCGTTGATTATAAACCGTCAGCTTAAGATAGAAAAACTCAATTAAAAAGTTCTTGTGTCTTACTGTTTAAGATTATGATTGTTGTTGTCTATAAATGAAGCGTTTTGTTAATATCGATGTATATTTTTGCTTTTTCGGTTCTATTTGCTATCGTGCCATTCTGCCTCATTCTTACAATTTTTTATTTCGTTTGATCCGCCTGTTTGGATCAAGTTAGCCATTTTCCACTTGAATTTATATTCCAGAATATTTACCGTAAATAACTTTATTGGTAACGCAGTCAAAAATTTATCTTGCCCTATATGTATAAATTTCATAAATATAATTGCTCCTCTTGTTGTCAGTTAGTCAGTTGTAAGTTAGTCAGTTGTAAGTTAGTCAGTTGTAAGTTAGCGTATGTCAGAACGGACTCTAACTTTTTTTATACAGAAGATAACACAGCACGATGGCTAAAAACGACAAAATTCATTATGATATTATAAATTGTCATATCCGCATCCTTTTTTAGAAGCGCAATGGACGAATGGACGAAAAATTCGGGTAAAAGTGCTGTCATCATGCAAATGATGAAGGTATGGTTTTGTTTTTGATTTGTAATAGTGAGACCTCTATTTTAGAAAATGGGATATGTCCAAGGCAAGGGCTTAGGTGTGAAGCAGCAAGGGATTGTGGAGCCTGTAGCTGCCAAAATACGGTCTGGTCGCACTGCCTTAGGTATGCAATATCTAATACATTCATGCATCATATTTTGTGCAATGGAAGCCCTGGGTCTTTTATTTTTTTTGTTGCACTCTAACGGGTTAATTTATATTAGGAAGAGCTTTTATCAGAAAAAGAGACTTTATCAGTTTTCCAGGTTACCAAAAGGATGAGCAAATCGTAGAAGAGTCAAAATTCAAAGGTTTTTTACTATTTTTGAGCAAATTTCTACTGCAGTTTTTTAAGTGTACTCGAAAAAAGATGACCAAATGTTTGGAACTTTGGTCGACAATGATTATACAATCCATGCCAGCGTGAAGCAAACTTGGAAAAAGTCCACTCTTGGCAAGGAGAATACTCGTCACGCAAAGCTGGAAGACATTTTGGATGACGAAATTCTATATCAAGGAAAGCGGCAGAGGAATGTTCCGGAAATCGAGCCGTACGGAAAGGTAAATTATTTGCCTACATTTCAATGTTAAATTGCACCTCATGTTATTGCAGATTATCGATTTGACTGGCCCAAGCGAGAAGGTCTACGAAGATTTCACCTCATATTACGAACATGTGAAGTGAGTCACGTTTTACTTTTCAGCTTATTATCATCGTATGTTTAGTTCTCGCGAATTCATTCAGCAAGACGCGCCTGGAAGCACTTCTAAACTGATCGATCTAGTCGAAAAGGAAATCAGGAAAAATGGAAGGGAGTTACAATTCCTCAAGGTAAATGAATTACTTCAAATTTTAAATTCAAATCCTAATTATTTTTGGTCGTTTTAGGATCAAACTTATGGCCTCAGCGAGGATCATGACAGTTTGGACAAAGAAATTTCTTTGGTAAGGGCCGAATTACTGCGAATGGAAGAAATGATGAGAACTATTCAAAGGTAAAAATATTTTGCCCTGCACTCTCTGAGCGTCTTTTATAAAATTTCAGATCTCTTCCTGTACTTGCCTGTGAACCAACAGCCTTGGAAGAATGTAGGATTCTGTTTTCGCTTCTCAAGAGGGACTTTCCAATTGAATGCAAGCTTTTTGGTGTGGATTCTCTGGTAGTTGCAAACATTTTGCCCGTATTCAAGTCGTTTTTTACGAGGTGGATGCCTGGGGACCGAAGGTACTTATGTGTTTGTTTTTACTGGTTTATTTTTTGTATTTCTAGTGCCATTGAAGCAATTCTCCCGTGGAAGGGTGTTTTTACTACGAATACTATGAGTGAATTCTTGACTCTTAGCATTGTGCCTAAGTTGGAAAGAGCACTTCAAACAATCAATATCCATACCACGGAGAAATTCGTATGTTTACTAACCTTTCGTACACGATGTGAAATTTGAGTATTTTAGATTTGCCTTGGTATATTTGAATGGGCAGAATTAGTGGGCTCAGACTTCATATGTGACATCATCGTAAAACATTTTTTCCCCAGGGTAAATTTGTAAGTTTTGTTTTTAAAATATTTACTTTGTTGGGTTCAGTTCTACGCCAATTTGTGTTCAAAATTGTCTTCTCCCGATGCCCAAATATCTTTGATAAAGGAGTACTACACGGATTGGAAAAAGTTGTTTCCTGATCATTTTCTTTCAACGAAATCATTCAGAGGTTTGTATTAGATAAGCAAAAAAACCCGAAATTCTTGTGTTAGTATTGCAGCACTAATTTTTTATTTCTAGATGAACTCACTCGAGCTTTGGTGGCTATTAATCAGGTACAGAGTGGTTCAGCACTGACGCCGATATCTCTGCCCAGATGTGATAACAGGGTTACAAGCAGTTATTCGCGTTCTCAGAGAAATGGTTCATTTAGTCGTCATTGATGATATTTGACTTTGCTGTTTTCCGATCTGCTTTCTGTTTAAGTAAAATTGGTTCAAGTAGGTAGTTGAAATGAGCTGAAATACAGGTTCACCTGGGGCCAGCAGCACTATTTAAAAAGTAAAAAAAAATTGGAAATGATTTTTTTTTCGTTTTCGACGGAACTATTAAAAATTTCAAAAGTAAAAAATAAAAATTTTTTCATTTTCTCATGAAAAATTAATGACCGGTCATCTCGTCATCAAAATTTTTTATTTGTGTATTGTAGGGGTGATTCTTCATGCTGAGCTCAAAAATTTAATCAGAATTCGCTTTTTCAGCAAAAGCCATCAAATATTTTTCAAAATCCGAAATTCGAAACCACTTCCACCCTTACCAAAACTCACCTATAGTTCTCCGAACCACTAAAAACATTGCACCATTATAGTATTACTCCTAAACCTCTCCAAACCGTTCAAAACCACTTTAAACCACCAAAAATACCCAAATCTCCAAACAAATAAAAATTACTCCATTTACTGTTCTTCAAACCCTCATTACCCAAACCATTCAAACCATTGCAAATGACTACCAAATCACGGCAAATTTTGCATATACTTTACACTTCCGCGTTGCTGAGGATAGAGTTAGTGACGACCAAATTCAATTTATGCGCACCAAAGTCGGCATGTAGATACCCGCTTTCTTCGAGCGCCTGAAAGTCAACAATTAAAAATCGCAGCACAACATATTTAGTAAAATAACACCTTCTTCATGTTACTTCCCTCGTCTCTCAAAAAGACATGTCTTTGTGATTCCTTGATCCCCCATTCGTTTAGCATCTTCTCCACTATTTCACTGATTGACTCGAAATTATGCACACAGAGACACAAATTTATGCCGCTTCCAGCCGGAATCAATACCATGTGCAGTAAGGCTAAAATAATCCGTAACCACATAATGCAATAAAAAAATAGTAAATTAGACAAACCTTATAAAACTTTCGGTAGATCCTGACCAAATGTCCGATGTGAACGATAAGGCTTGGCAATCGCTGAGACGAGAAACTACTTTCTTCTTGACGGCATCGCAAACTCGCGGCATAGCCCATTTGGTGTAGTGTTCTCCGCCTAAATATTTCCATAAGTGCTTAAGTACATTGAGGAAGCAAGTAAAGAAGTGCCTTTCAAGTTGACCCTATCGGCAGATGACAAAAGGACCTTGAACGTCTCCTCCTCCACTATTGAGAACGGCTGACATGTGTATGCGATATGATGAATCTCGAATCTTTTTGTCGAGAGGAGATAGATCATCTAAAAATAAGAGTTTAAAAGATTTAGAACCTCAGGAAATAATTAAAGACACTGGTGCCCTGATCACGAACTTAGCCAAACCATCCTTCCTCGCTTTCTTGTTTGATTCCTCCACGGCCTCCATCTCTTGAAAGTTCTTCAGATGATCCTTCAGATTTTCCGGCCCACGATTGTTCATCTTCAGCTTCTTGGAACACGCATTGCACTTGGCTTCTGTCGGCGACAATTTCGAAAAGAGGCATTCACCAGCTTCACCACCCACGAGAGAAAGCTTCCATATGAGACTCATTCCAAAACATATACAATCATCAACAGAAGTTGAATAACATGTGACAAAAAAACTAGCAACTAGGCAATAGCTCAACAAATGCCAAAAATGATGCGATGTTCGTACAATTTGCGATAAAAAACTCACAAAAGTTTGGTGTGTCTGAGCCAAAAAAAAGTTATGGTCTGTTGAAAGTTGCCGAAAACCACGGGGGGACCAAGGCAGTTTGGAGAGAATTTTAGATTGCCCAGGGGTTCAAATCCTGGTTGTAGCATGCAAATTTTGTAACGCGTGTACCCTACGCAGGTTCTCGGCGCCAGCGATGGTGCCGCATCCCGGAATCCCCAAATTCTAGCCTTTTACTAATTTTGTCTGAACAGTCTTGTTTTAAAAATTGCACGGATTCCGATTTTGCCGATTCTTTGAGAGGGACGAAAATCTCAGCATTTTAGAAGCGAAAACCCTCATTAACACACATCTGTTTTAGATTTAGTTTATGTCAATGAGGTTTTATTGAAAAGCTAATGAAATCGATTGGTGTGTTGGAAAAAAAAGATTTTAATGTTTTATCGTGTTTTTTTGTGGGACGAAGCAGACCGTCGTGGCCGGCCTGTTTTGAAGCCAATCTTAAATACGGCCCCTCAAAGACTGTTGATATTTGACAACCAAAGATACCATACACCATTTTTGCTACGTTGCGAGTCTTCATAATACCTGAAAACTATACCAAATTTCAGTCCGTCAAAAAATCTAAAAAAGTCGTCGTTTTTAGGACGTCTTGTACACCAAAATGTAGCCTCTACATTCAGGTCCCAGAAAGATTTTTTTAAAGTCAGAATTTCCAAAGCTAGAGATCTTTTAAAGCAAACAACTGGCATTTTTCCGAGTATAAGTAGGGTTTTGTGTTTAAATTTTGCATAGAACACCCTACATTGTCATTTTGTGCATACTTACTTGATACTAAAATGCAGCAAATTTACTCCTCCTCATGCCTTCAGTTGCGTTTCAAAAAAGTCTGACAAAAAATGTGCTAGTCTCAATCAAGTCAACTAAATAAAAAAATATCTTCGAAAATTTTTATTTGTAATTTTGGAAATTTTACATGTTTTATGGACAAGTGATGGCTCATTCGAAAGCCCATATTGCGAGGAATTTTTCGGTTATAAGCATTTTAAACTAGAAAGGAAAATAATCAGATAAGAAGCACAAAACAAAAAAGGTATAAAATTGACCATTTTTGATAGCTTTGAGTTTGACGCCAATTTCTCCTAATGCACTAAGATTCAAATTTTGAGGGGCGTGTAAAGGGGGAGGGGCTGTTTTATATCCGGAAAGGTTTTTAACGGAAAGCTGAAAATTTGAAATAATAATTGGAAATAATTGTCGTTTTTTTAGGGATGGAGGACGGTCGGAACGGGACGAATCGTCCCGTCCCGGAGGGTTTTTAGGGCTTTTTCCCGTCCCGGATCACGTCCCGGAAAAATATTTAAGTCTGTCCCGTCCCGTTGTCCCGTCCCGTGTAATTTTTGAATTCCCGGATTTATTGTCCCGTCCCGACTTTTGAAAATCTGTCCCGTCTTCAGAATTCGAAAATCCTAGTAAATGAAATTCTTAACGCAGTTTTTATTGTCATTTGAAACTCCCGCCAAATTTTGAGAAAAATATTAGGTTGTCAAATGAGAATATACTCAAACAATATCTAGATTTTGTCTGTAACGTAAAACTGGTACCAAATTAATTGAGTGTATTTTTTTGTTTATGTTTACTGAATATTTTTTGCTTGCGCGTCATCTGTACAAGTCCAAACATTAAGATTACATCAAGATTCAGGAAAAATGTCAAGCAAGGAACTGGTGCGCAATATGGTACCCCAAAAACATGTACCGAACATTTAACCGACCATACTGTAAAATAAAAACTTAATGTAATGCGGAAATTTGAATAAACAAATCTTTCTAGACACATTTTTGTGGTACATGTTTTTGGAGTACCATATTGCGCACCAGTACCTCAAGCAATGTCTGGAAGCTCACACTTTTTAAGAAGACTTCGCTCCAAGAAGATGTAAATGTATTTGAACAAAGTGTTGCTTTAATTTTATTTGTCTTGGTGTTTCATGAAATAGAACAGGCTTGCAGATTCTTGTTGTCAAATTTCCTGTTTGTGTCCCGACCGGAAAAATCATTGTCCCGTCCCGGGATTTCGCTTGGTCTCGGATCCCCGTCCCGGAAAATTTTTTTGGCTATCCCGTCCCGGATTTTTTTTTCAAAATTTTTGTC
Source organism: Ditylenchus weischeri (assembly GCA_029231635.1). Classification (NCBI taxonomy): domain Eukaryota; kingdom Metazoa; phylum Nematoda; class Chromadorea; order Rhabditida; family Anguinidae; genus Ditylenchus; species Ditylenchus weischeri. Next base: position 13,196 of record JAMRYI010001071.1, read on the forward strand.
CCATCCCGGAATAGGCCATCCTCCATCCCTAGTTGTTGGTCTTGGTGTTTGATTTTATTTACTAGATTTTATGCAATAAGCTTTTTATGATGTAGTTTGGATTGATTATAATGTAGAAGACAAAAAACGACAATTATTTTCAATTATTATTTCAAAATTTCAACTTTCCGTTCAAACTTTTCCGGAGATAAGACAGTCGACATGACCCCTGAAATAAAAACAAACCACCCCCCTCACTCTCAAACAACCCCCTGAAATAACCACGCCCCATCGCCGAGAGGTGCTCAGGTAGTAATCTTAATTTGAGGTTCCCACGTAGTGGTAATCAGTGGGTTCGATTCCCAGTGCCGGCTTTGCTTTTTTAATGATTTAATTATTAGTTTACTGAGAAATAATTCTGAATATTTTCGGAATAAAAATAGTGTCCCGCACGCATTCAAACATGTGAAATTCTCGTTGTCGGCAACGGCTATGGTCATTTAAGTTTGAAGAACTAGAGATTTAACAGAACAATTACAGCTTTATTTTCCACGTAACATTATATTTTAAACAAAAATTTGAATCTTTTTAAATTTTTTCGGCATGCACAATCTGTCCTGCTGCCTCATGAATAACAAAGAATACTTCTGTCTGCGAGTTAAAATTATTCCATTCGGTAGTATTCCATGCGGACTGCTGTAATTGATCATTATTATAAGTAGGGGAGTATGAATACATGTCTATAGAAGTGCTCCAAGGAGTAGTAGCCACGTTGTATAATTTAGTGTTCCAGTAGTCATGGTTCCAAAAGGTTTTCCAGCGGTCAGCATATCCTATATCAACCATAACTGGGCGCTCTTGACAGTTCCAATGAAAATTATTAAAGTGTTTAACGAAGGGATCGTTTTCCCGTGCTGGATTTGGTAAAGGTAAAGAAATGACTCCTAGCATTGTGTTTTCTTTCGAATCATCCACATGATTTCTTTCGATATCCGATTGCGCTGGAGAAGAAGCTATTTTGCCAGTATCTAATTGATGCTGCACAAAATCCATAAACTGCGCCTTGTTTTCAAGAACATTTAGAGCATATTGCTGTATTGACAAATGTTCGAAATATTTATTTATTTCTTCTTTTGTCTTCTTTCTCTTGCCTCTGTGTTTAAACAGGCTTAGATATTTAGTTACAAGAAAAAAATTAGAGATTTTAGTGTTAAGAAATTCACCTTTTCGGCATTCTTCAAAGCAAAGTTTAGCTGTTGCAGGCGTAAGATCCATACTTTTAGAATGTGTAAAAACAGGTAAGTTGTATAATATATCAACAAAAGTAACCAATGAAAGCAAATTTAAAAAAGAAAAATATGTTAAAAAAATATATAGGTCAAATTTTTGAAAAGACTAAAAAGAGAAAAATGTTTGTGGGCGGTGAATATAACAACAGAAAATTCAAAGATAATCCAAAGCCTTTTTTACGGATATATACACAATCAAGTTTTTATTATCCTTTAGACCAGAACAAGTTGCAGTCAGCTGAGGTGCTTTTAACACGCCAAGGCCTGAATCTAAAACCGGCTCTTTCTGGTGCAAAATTTAATAGAGAATTCGAATCTGCTAACCGTTTTTTCAATACAGCGCGTACAGCTCAAAATTTTGACCTATTTCAAAAAGGTATCAAAAACAAACAGAGTGCAATCAGGAAAGTAGGTGGTACTGAAATATTATTTATACATATGCATGACTTCTATAGCTTGTTAAAACGCGCAAAGACTCAGCTTTCTAACGACGGATTATAATGATTACCGTATTTATTCTAATGGAACGACATCCCCTAATTCAAAATCGTGTTTTTGGCATTGTGTTTTTGACCCACTTTTTGAATAATGTTCTTAGAAAAATTACCCTTCAATTTTTAGCTCATCTCACTGGCTACAAAATAAGTGGTAACCTGCTCGAGAATGGTTTAGAAAAGTGGGTTTAAAAAACAATGCCAAGAACACGATTTTGAACTAGGGGTGTCGTTCTATTAGAATAAATATGGTAAATTTAAAATTTTTAGTCTAAAGGAACAATTGTGTTAATTTGCAAAAAGCATTGATGATACTTATATGTGCACAATTAGGTGTGATAGAGCCATGTGTTTAGTAAACCCTATACACCGTATTTCCCTAATTAGAGACAATTAGTTAGCTGAGATGGATTGAGACTCAAGTTGCGATTACATTTATGTGATCATTTTTCATTGAAATCTCCTCAAGCATATACATACATTTTTTATGCATCCAGAGTAACTTTCGAGTGATTTGTGTCTAAGGTATGTACAGTAGCGAGCAAAAAAAATTAGCCAAGACAAATTGACTCAGATTTTTTTAAAATGCGGTTCAACCATTTTTTTTCGGGACTTAACCAATGATCTGAAAAGCAAAATTGTAGCATTTTTATCGCTTTTTTAGATGGTATATAGCAATCTAAAACTAGTATCAAATTTTTTACAAAATTTTGACCTTTTATTATGTCTATCCCAAATTTTGGGCTAGCAAAAAAAATTACCCAACTGCTTTATTGAACATTCAATACTTTGTAGCGTAACCATTTGCCACCTTATCTCTCTTCGGGCAACACCTTTCGTGTCACTAAGCGGCAGTTCTCCTTTTTAGTGATTTTCTTTCCCCATGAGAAGAGATTGGTGAACCAATTGTCAGGCCATTCAGGGTGAAAATTTTGGCTGGTTCTCCAGACTCCAGAAACCGTTTCAACCATCTATCCAGCTGGGCAGCCCTTGGTAGAGTCCAGCGGCAGGAATCACTGCTTACACTGACTTGTTCATGATGGAAGTCGGTAAAACGGTCATTGTAGGGATTAGCATAGTAGGTCATCCAAGATCTTTTCACCTGGCATCTATAAGCTGAATGCGCCTAATCCTCAGTTCCATGCTTTTTGAATGATCGATATTTTCATTTGTTTGTTTGTAAACACAGCATTTTTTGTTATCGCTTTCTCGTAAATACAGCATTTTCTGCTATCGCTTTCTCGTAAATACAACATTTTCGGTCATCTCTTTGTCATAAACCCAGCTCCGATTTCTGAAAAACGTGGCTTAAATTTTCGCGGCGCTATTGGTTGAAAAACAAGCCACCCTTCTCCAATAAGCCGCCCCCCCCCTCTAATAAGCCGCCCCCCTAGAGGGTGATTGAAAAACAAGCCGCCCGGGCGGCCTATTAGAGGAAATACGGTATATAGTATGCCAAAGGCTCGGTCCTACCACGATTGTCTCTTGAACAAAAATGGTGCCAAGAAAATATTTTAATCAATAAGTATCTGCATATGCAGAACGCATAGATACCAAACATAAAAATTTACCTGACTTAATTCAAATGAAAAAATGCGCGCTTTTATTGCGAAATAAAGGCTTAGGTGTAGGCTTTAGCGGCGTAGGTTAACACCATACTATACCTGTTTTGAAAGTGTCCCATAAGTATGGGCAAAAATGCGGCATCTTTCAGGTTCTGGGAATGTACCCCTGTACTACTCAACTTTTCATATTAGACCGTTTGGAACAGTTTCGGTATACACCCCTCAAGTTCGGTATACAAAGTTCGGTATACACCCCCACTCAAGTTCGGTATACACGCCCCCCACTCAAGTTCGGTATACACCCCCCAATCAAGTTTGGTACACAATACCTTATTTGTCTTGGTCCACAAAGCTAACTTTTTCACATATGGCACTATATTTTTTTCACAATTTTTACAATGTTGATTCAGAAATGGCTCTGAGACCGGATGGTCGCGTTGCAACAGATAAATGGACTCTTTTCTGACTTGACTGGGGGTGTATACCGAACTTGACTGGGGTGTATACCGGTGTATACCGAACTTGACTGGGGTGTATACCGGACTGGGGGTGTACCGAAATTTAGCCGACCGTTTAATGGTGCAAATTTTTAAAATCAGCCTACTCAGAAGTAAATTTATTTACTCTTGTTGCTCAATAAGTTTGATTTTTTTAAATTGTTTATTTCAGTTTTTTAGACAAATCAAACATACAAAAAACAATTTGTAATAACATGTTAAATAAATAAAGCAAATATAAATACACAGTGATATGTCAGGAAGAAAAATCCGGATAGCATGGCCAAAATGAGATATTGAAAGTAGAATCACTAAAGCTTTACACATTTTTGTTTCAAAAAGCACAAAATACAGGACTAGAGTAAACATAATCTTTTGTATACAATAATAGTGTGCGATAATAGGCTTTTATTTAATATTTTGTATTTCTTAATTTTTACAAGAAATATTTGGCTCAAAGGCAAAACTTTAAATTAAACAACAAAAGATTAATAAAAATAAATTAATTAAATAACAGAAAATAAAGGTAAGGTAGCTAAAACTTATATATGACAACAAAATGTAATTTATATGGAGACTAACTTAAATTTTGTTATATATCTATAGTTTTGAATTCTGCAGCCAGCTAACTTTAACCAATAAAACGATTCGTTCTACTGTAGCTGAAAGGTTGTCGCTGAGCTTATGTTCTTAAGGTCAATCTGATGACGGCAATTATTTATGTAGGAATAGAGGCAGGAACTGCAGCTGGAATGGGCACTAACATGTCTGAATCACTGCTATCTGCATTCACATTTGCCTGAAACTTCAATTTTGACGCTACTAGAAAATGGAAAGATGATTTTAAGACGCACAAAATGTGGATTTATCGAATTTTTCAAAAACATTTGAATTATTTTTACCTGTACAACAGGAATGCAAGCCAGTGCAATTGTTTCAGTATGCTCTGCGAAGGTTAGACATTGCTCGTCGAAGAGCAGCACTCTGACCTGGTACCGCAAAGGCTCGCATTCGAACATGCGCTTGCCCACTAGCCTGTCTGAAGGTCGAGGACAGGAACACTTTACTTCTGTGAAGGTGGAAGGTATCCTCTGAATAATGTCAAAGATTTTAAGATGTTTTTGATTAAGAAAGATTTAAAAATTTACGTTTGGATTGTAGTTTAAGATGTATTCAAACTGGCATAAGGCTCTTTCCCTCAACGGTGTTGTCGAGCTGACTACCTTCATTTTCCTTGTATTGCAAGTAGATGCACCAGAAGTTACCTGCAGTCCATGGGCTAGCTCTTGTGTCTGCAAAAGTAGGAGTTTTAATGCTTTAATATTTTACAAGTAAGTCTCAGGTATTTTAGGAAAATTCCTAATTATCATTTTTATAAAAAATTTTGGTTCTCAAATTTTGGGTATATTATTGAAGAATTTTAATTTTTTTTTATTATTTTGATTTTTCGCAAGCTACATCTTAAACTAGGCAGTAGAAACCTTGCATAGCTATCGACGTATTAAATACTTTATTCTGTACAATAAAACAAAACAAACTTCAAACTAAAGTAGATTTTGAAAGGGAAACCCCAGTTATTTTCTTAAAGAAAACCAATTTACCAAGAAATTAGGTTTCGAAAATATTGCCCTTGTAGTTAAATAGGAAATAAAATTTTATAAACAAAGAAAAGAAGCCAACCTCTAGCTTGAGCAGAGCTTGTTGATACGAAGGCGAAATAGGTGAGTAGTGAGAGGCGTTCTTGCGGTGAAGCCAGTCTACCAAAGTGGAGTGATGATCTAAAAAAGAAATTATTAAAAATGGGTAAAATTTCTTAAAATCTTAAAAACCCTTACCTTTATTAGCATATCGATGATAGCACTCCTGCGGCATTGTAAATGTTTCCTGGCCATCTGCACCGCCATTACCCGCGCTTATAGCGCTTATACTACCTCGTTTGTGTCGACAGCTGAAATTTAAAAATATTAGATTTAAAATAGATCTATGAAATTTATAATTTTTAATTTAATTAAATTCATAAATTTTGATGATTTATGGTAAAGACATCTAGATTACCTCACAGGTGTAAATAACATGATGCTGCAGAGGAGAATAACACAGATACAGCACCTAGGAGAAGAAACAGAAACCAGTGAGGGAAAAGACGCCAGATTCTAAAAAGCACAAAATTGGTATATTTTTATAACTACACATAGAAGGCGACCATTTTAGTTAAAAGCTTTTTTGACGCCAGTGTCATATACCCTTCCTCCTCTCAAAAAAAAATAGTGCCGTATACCTCCCCCCCTTAATTATTCTTAGGAGTACCTAAACCATTATTAAAAAAAAATGAAAAGGCTGATATTAGTAATGAAAAAAACTGAACCTAAATTATTGGACGAAGAGGTGTGATTGAGGTATACGACACTAGGGGTTTTTTTGAGTGATAGGAGTTTATGGCACTAGCACCGCATTTTTTAATAAAAAATCATGAATTTAAAATTAATTAAAATTACCGTCAATTTTTTTATCATCCAAAGGCCAGTAGAAGAAAGATTATTAATTAATGCTGGTACAAAGAAATAGTACTGTTTAGTATTTTGGTATCTCTTCCATCTAATCCAGAGAGCAAAAGTTGAAAATGTTTGGAGCCAAATCAGTCTCAATAGGGTAGACTCCAGCTCAATCAACCGTCTAAGGATGAAAGTGGGCATGTATAGCTCATTTCTTTTCAACACAAATATAAGTCGATCTTTGTTTTAGCAGGCTAAATGGATTCTGAAATTAAAAAGCTTAAAACTTTAAAACGAGCTACTGTCGGAAATGCGTCTTTGCATACTACTCTTCAACACAAACATTTATCGCTATGCAAACCTTAAAATATTGCAAATAGATGGTCGAAAAACTTTTTTATAAAAAAGAATGCTTCTTTGCCTCCTTTTATTTAGCCAAAAAACAAAATTAATTTAGTGGATTCTTAAGCCTTTTTGGCCAAGAAGCAAACAGCAAACAAAAAGAAGGTAATCTCCAGGAAGTTTCGGGTTAAAAATTAGAATTACAAATAATAGTCATAAAGTTTAGGTTAAAGGAACAAGGGACATTTTTAAGACAACAAATGCACCATAACACAACAGCTAAGAAAAATGAATGTTTTCTGTTCAACCGCAAAAAAAATTGTCAACGTGTGAGACCAGCCCCAGTCCCCTATTAATTGGATTAACAGCTTAACAAAAGATCCATTCATCGGTAAACCTGTGCCAACACACAAATTGTTGTTTTTCCACCAGTTTGATGTCATTTTCTGAGGATCGAACTATGTGAAAAAGCCTTTAGACGAGGGTCAGAGCTTGTGTAAAAGTCATTGTTTTTTGAAATTTAGCAAATTTTCAAAGCCCAGAACAGTGTCTAGACTCCAAATGACTGACTCTTATTAAGTTTACCTCTGTAGTAGGTCAATGAACAAGAACGAGATATAAACAGAATATAGCGAATCAAAGAATAATATTTTTAATTTTTGTGGATTTTATGAGAATATTTTTTTAAATTTTAGGGCAGATCACTTTTTTAATTATCATTGATCGAAATAAACTGAAATTTTGATATTGTTTTAGTTTTGAAAGCTTTAATACACTTGTATACTTAACAGTAAGCTGAAATTCGATGCTATATTTAAAGGACCATACTTGTTGATGACAATGATAATTTAGCAAATTCAAATGCGCGCGAGACACTTTTTTTACTACAAAAATACTTTTTGAATATGTATTGTTGGTATCTTATATAGTATTTGGCATGTGTGGGTGGGTGGGTGGTTAATGCTTTTTCACTTCGAAGGCCAGAACGGGTCGTAGATAGCGAAATCACTTTTGTCGCTAATACCATCGTGTTCCCCAGAATGTCAGCTTTCGTTTAAAAAAAAGAACAGGCGAAAAAATGAGTTCTAATAGGGGATGTACCTATTTTATGGATGAAGTCATAGCCCCACATTGAAATTTCGAAATAACTGTACTATACAAATAACTGTACTGTACTTTACTATAGAAGCGCCGATAGGCGCCTGTAGTCCCTTGTATTAAAATAAAATAAAAATTAATACAGTGGCTCAGTGGTATAGCAGCTTTATTTGATGACTGTCGATCTCAGGTTCTATTCAAATGTCTGCTCTGTTATTTTTGATCTTTAATGTCAATACATAGTAAATGATTTAAAAAATAATTTCGGAATAAAAAAAGTGTCCCGGAGCATTTGAATTTTTCAAATTCCCATTGTCCCCAACGAGTATGGTCCTTTAAGCATTAAAAAGTAGACAAAATTGGTAAATTAAATAACACAATGTGAACAGAGGGATTGGCACTTAGAGTTGTTGAAATGACCGGTCATTTTCTAAAGCGGTCATATGACCGGTCATTTTATTAAATAACGTCATTTTCATTTTTCGGTTTGTCATTGTGCTCCACGGTAAAAAAACCCATAAACATTAAAAAAATTTTAAATTGGCGCCAAAACATTTTTTTTGAAGAAAATAAGTAGGGTTGGATTCGGTTGGTTAACCGAACCGGTCGGTTAACTGAAAACCGGGTTTTTTCGGCAAATAAATCGAAAGCCGGTTTGAAAAAAAGCGGGAAAACCGAAAACCGGTTTTAGCAAAACATCGGTTTATTTGCGACAAAAATTAACCGAAAACCGGTACAGTTCGGTTAACCGACCGAAAATTTTGAAAAAACCGGAACCGAAAAACGAGTTGACTGTATTGGGATAGTTGACTGTAGCACAGTTTGCGAAATTAGTAAGACAATATTCGCTAATATTCGCGAACATTCCGAATATTCGCGCGAATATCCCAACTCTAGCTAAAATCCAGCTAACTCTAGCTAAAACCCAACGGTTTTCTGATTTGCTTTCCGTGTTTTCGGTAGGCTGGCCACTCATCAGATATGATCGTCGTCCCTTTCTTAATTTTTCTTCGGATAAATTTCAGGAGAGTCTTTTTGTTCGATCTGGCACAAGAAATGCGAATGCTTTGCCGGATGAACCACGCTCAACGCCACCAAAGATCCATTGCTGGCTGCCAATTCTTTTTCTGCCGCGATGGTACTTTTGCTTGCATATGCACGTTTCACCGATTTCGATAATTGTTGAAGGACCACTGACTGATTTTTCATTGTTGCATTAACTAAATAGGATAATCAACGTAAAAGAGATAGAAAACTAGTATACTTTTCTGCGACTTCGCGACATAGGTTTAGTTAAGTTAAGTTAAGTTCCCAGTGATTTTCAAAAAAAAAATCCGTAAAAAATTCATTTAAACATTAAAAGGGCAGAGTTGTTTTTTTTTAATTTTCATTTTCAGAGTTAAAAACAGTGCCTTAATAGTTATAGCCATCATGAATTCAAAAAATAATAAAAAAACTTTTATGGAATCTTATATAGTATTTGGCATGTGTGGGTAGGTGGGTGGGTAACGCTTTTTTACTTCGAAGGCCAGAACGGGTCGTAGATAGCGAAATCACTTTTGTCGCTAATACCATCGTGTTCCCCAGAATGTCAGCTTTCGTTTAAAAAAAAGAACAGGCGAAAAAATGAGTTCTAATAGGGGATGTACCTATTTTATGGATGAAGTCATAGCCCCACATTGAAATTTCGAAATACTATAGAGGCGCCGATAGGCGCCTGTGGTCCCTTTGTTTGAAATATTTTAAATAAATCTTCCAAAAACTCTGAAAACCCATAAATAAATGGTTAAATTCTCAAAGCTTTCTAAATCTATCTAAGCTATCTATCTAAAATAAGATTATTAGCAAAATATTGCTCAAGTATTCACGTAAAAAACAGCAAACAACGTGTTGCTACGTATCTTTTTTGGTTTTTAAATGCAAAACTAGAGTAGAAATCTAAGGATCAATCACCTAACAAACATTCAACTATAAACAAGTCCGCATAATGCGCAAGGCCAAAAGCAAGGAGTGGGCAGGGGCATGACAGTTTGAAACAGGTGCTTTTACTGCTTTTACATTAAAGGACATCTACAAGGTTTTTCTGAGCCAAGAATAACCCTTTAAAGCCAGCTTTCGGCTGACAGTTTAAACAGTCAATACTTCTTTTACAGTAGCCACAAAATTTTGATAAATAAAAAATGAGAAAAAAATGGAATAATTTTTTAAAAAAATTTGAAAGAAGCATTATTACTCTGCGGTTAAACACAATCTTTTCTTATTACATCACCTTCTGATCCTATTTTTTTTGTATATACTATATTCTCATATTTTTCATGGTTGAGCAAAAGAAAGTGATAATGCTTATTAGAGCATCACGCGATACTAGCAAAGAAATTAGAATTATATCGTCAAAATACAAGAATAGAATGTTAAATCGCTGGCATGAAAAGTAAAAAATATTAACCTTTTTTATTTGCCTATTTTAATCCTAATCTTTAGCACTATACTAAAAAAACATCAGGAAAACGAAAAAATATAAAAAAAATTAAAAAAATATTTATAAAAATATTTGTATAAAAAACGTGTGTAAATTAAAACACACAAGGAATCATATAAAATTTTTTACAATTTGCTTTTCTTTTTAATTTATTTCTTAGCTCTAAATTTGTGATGTTTCACCTGACCTACGTGGTTAAAGGAAAAATTGCGAAAAATTAGCTTTTAAGAAATACTTTTTTATTTCAATTTTTCTATTTTGCACTAGTTTATATTTTATTAGAAACTAGAATCGAAAACTTAGATGCTGGTCTAATAATAAAATGGTGGTAAGAAAGATACTGGGAACAACAATTTTAAAAAGAGTAAAATTAGTACATAATTTAGTTGGTTTTTTCAACTTAAAGGAAAAAGCACATTTAAGGCTACTTTTCGACATTGCTTTTTGCTAGGACTGTGAATCAGTAATTTATCGGAAAATACCAGAAAACAGGTCATAAATAAAAATTTACTGAGAAATTAAAGGTAATTTACTACTAAATTACCGGTAAGTTGCCAGTTATAAAATTTTTTTAACCGGTAAATTTCACAACCCTATTTTTTACTATCGTTTGCTATCTGCTTAAGATATGAGGAGGAATTGATATGTCTCAAATCTTAAAGCTCCACACGACCCTTTGGATGTATCAATATAAAGGTAGAAACTATGGTAGGAATCAATGTCAAAGGCCCCATCTAACAAAGGGAGTTTTTTGCCTTGCTCCCACAGTTAAATATTTTTTTTGTTATTTTTCAGTCTTAGGTGAGGGTAAGTTAGCATATGTTACGCTACGTTCACAATGAATCCGCATCCGCACCGCATCCGCATGCGGGTGCGGAATCGCGTTCACAATGACACTTCAAAGTGCTAAAAAAATTCTTTGAACCATTTGATCAATCGGTTATATGAACCTTGCTCGCTTTAAGCCGTTTGCTTCAAAAGGTTAATAGTGTAGTATAGAAAAAAAGCCAAAAAAATTTGTTTTTTTGTATTTCCGTACACAGTCAAAACTCCATACAACGTGACTCTATGTAACGTAAAACTCATTATAACGTAATCAGGAAGGCTCTGTATTTGGCTCTGTTTAATTTGAACGATATTTATTTAAAACTCTATACAACGTAACTTTTTGGTCGGTCCCATGAAATATGTCGTAGAAGGTTTTGACTGTATTCATTCAATTCATCCGCATGCGGACCGCATTGCGGATGCATTGCGAACACCGAAAATAATAAAATGATATAAAAACTTAAGACTAGTTTAAAAAATGCTATCATCGGGCTATCTAGCTTGTCTAAAGCCCCACTCAATTTTTAGAACACACCTCCGCAAACTAAAAGGCAGCTAAGTAGCATTTCTGCCTCGCAGCTTCTTGCGTCACCTGCCTAATTGAAGGCGGGCCTAGGCAATATTGACGATGACTTGAAGAGTGCTATTTCGAACAAAAAACCCAGCCGTTAATGACCTTACAAAAACTAGGCGAATTTTTGTGAAAAAAATAATAATAGACAATTTTTGAGCGCTCAAATATCTTTATATAGACATGCAAAAGTATTTGGGTAGCTGTTGAATCTAATTTATTAGCCATTACTCAGCAGCATCAGCAATAACAACACATTCTCAGGGTATTAAACTTTGAAAGGATAACCTTAAAAGGGATTGCAAATAAAACAATAAACTGCTTCATGCAGGGAGACAAAAGCAGATTGTAGCACGACTGCAAAGCAGATTTCACGAAAGTGAATTGGATAGATGACACCCTGACTGTGCAGCTTTTTTATAATCCCTGAATGTTCGGAATTTTTTCTGCAAATAAATTAATCCCCTTTCGTTTTTACAAGCAATTGTTTTTTTCAATAATTAAAGCTGCTTAAAAATACTGTACACACATTTTCGGTGCTTTATAGTTACCCACTTGACAATTAGCTATTTTTTGAATTTATTACTTTGACTTTTTGCTTTTAAATATTTTTTATTTTTTAAATATTTTTAATTAATTAACATTTTGAAACAGTAAAGTAAATTTAAAAAGGTGAACTTTTAACACTTCGATGGCCGACTATTTATGACAACTCAGATCTATTCATTTTTTCAAAGAAAATTTAAATTTTTTCTCTAGAATTGTTTCCCACCACCAATGACAAAGAACCAAAGAACACGGAGCTAGTTGTAAACCAGATTATGAAAAAACGATTTTTTCATAATGTTTCTATGAAATCTAAATATTATGGTTATGGGTATTATGGTTTGTTGACACCTACAATAGCCTAAACACAGGGCTCCCAAATGTCCTTATTAATAAGATTTGTCCTTATTTTGGGACCCAAAATCTTATTTTTTTTCAAAATTTTACGTTGAAATCTTATTTTCGGTGGTCAAAAGAGCAATAAGCACTGGATAAAATGCCATTTTCCCCAAAATACCCCAAATATCCTTATTTTCAAATTTTTGATTTGGGAGCCCTGCATAAACACCATTTTACAAAATAAGTTACAGCCAAGCCGCCTAACCAACCATACTTCTAGGCCAAATTCACATGAAAATCACATTATTTTTGACTTAGGACAGTTTTATCTTGAACTGTTAAGCCTAATAAAAAATGAGTGGTCTCTATGAGTGGCTCTTGACAAAAGTCAAAAATATTTGAGTCCTAATGCGAAAATACGATGATTTTACTAGAAGTACGCTTGGTTTGGGATCTTGGCAGAATTTTTTTTGAGATATGGTCAATAGAGGTATTGTGTTATGGGTGCCAAAAAATCCCACCCACCAATCAATTTCATAATCTGATCACAACTAACACTCATATTCAAAGGTTATTTGTGGGGAATAAATACTAAGGGAGAATTTTTGGTTTCTTCATAAAAGGAAAATATATGAGTTGTCATAATTGTACGGCCATCTAAGTGTTGAAAAACCAAGCTAATAGCCAGACATAGTTCATTTGAAAAATGTTTATGAATAAAAACTTTAAAGTGATATTTTCCGAAAATTTAACATGAGTTCAAAACCACTACAACCAACTAATGAATAAAATGGAAGAAGTAACAACTTTCTCAAAACTGATTTTTAGCGAATAGTTAACGCATATAAGGAGATTTAAAATGCACAAATTGAAAACAGGAAAATATCTACGAAAACGTAGTCAATATTAAAAGGGTTTATATAGGAGTAACACGAACAGGAAGACTTCAACCAGGCGTTCTTCGGTAGAAACGTATGCATCTAATTAAGAAGTGCTTCTAGCTGTGCCATATTTAGCCAATTGACTCAATCTGAGAAACTTAAGGCCGCTAAATAGGCTCTAGGATGAAGAAGCCTAAAATGTCTCAAAGAAAATGCGTGGCTGGAAACCCCGGAAGTAGGGCCTTGACTTATTTTAAGCACTAGCAACACTCTTCAAATCTTGTTTTAGTTTGGCAAGAGTCACAAAAGTGTAAGCAAAAACAATGCGAAACAGGAAGTTATGCATATTGTTAAATATGCATAATAAAATGACGAGTTTCAAAACTTAAATTATTATAGAGCTTCTTGAATTGAAAAAACAGCGGATTTATGAAAAATTATATCATTTGTTCTTGTTGAACAAATTTTTCTTGTTGAAAAATAAAAATAGCGCTATCAATTGTTTGCACAGTGTGCCTTGGCAAAGCTTTAAGTGCTTTTTTCATAGAAATAAACATCATTTTTAGAAAAAAATGGATTGGTATTCAGTCACAAAATAAGTGGCTGGAGAAAATTTGAGCACCTAAATGGCCGACCATTTTTTTTAACAAATCAGGTCTTTTCATTTTTCAAAGAAATTTTTATTTTCCCCTAGAATCGGTTCCCACCACCTATGACAAATAGCCCAGGAATATCGGGGCTAGTTGTAATCAGATTATGAAAAATACTCCTATCCCATAATACCTGTGTAGTTATAAACACACTAAATCACACAGCTCATATTTTTCAATAACTCTTGCGCTACATATTTACGTGACGCTTAATACTCGACTAAGCTTTTGATCGCTTAAAGTGATGAAAAGGCTTGTAAACATCTCAAAATGACCTTACAGGTGTTTGGAGTCAAATAATGAGCATTTTTAAATATATCAAAAATTTATGTATTACAGTCGAACCTGGCTAACCCGTCACTCCAGTAACACGTCACCCCGCTAACCCGTCACTCCAGTAACACGTCACCCCCGCTAACCCGTCACTCCAGTAACACGTCACCCCGCTAACCCGTCACTCCAGTAACACGTCACCCCCAACCGTCACTCCAGTAACACGTCACCCCCGCTAACCCGTCACTTCAAAAAAATTTGGTTGGCCGAGAAAGAAATTCCGCTAATCTTACCCCCATTAACCCGTCACCTCGGTAACCCGTCACCCCTGTTAACCCGAAACCCTCCGTCCACAATCAACAAAGAAAATTACCCTTGATAAGCCGTCACCTAGCATATTGCGGAAAAGTTTTTAAATTTCCGCCAATTTTTTTTAACTTTTGTGTTTCATCACAGCGACGCTTTGGATGAGGTCTTTTATCAAGAGCAAAGGAAGTCGCAGAAGAAAAGTAGGATCAAGGACTTCTTCCCTACTGTTTGGGTGGTTGAATTGTTAGTTGCTCGAATAAACGATTCTTATCGATACTTGCTCTTTGTAATCCTACACCCTCGGTAGCCCGTCAGCCTGGCTAACCCGTCACCTCAAGTTGGTCCCCAGGGGTGACGGATTAGCTAGGTTCAACTGTATACCAAAGAGAATGAAAATAGCTACAAAACCGTAAAATTGTTTTTGAGCAATATTTTACTTCAAATACCGTATTTCCTTTAATAGAAGCCCCGGGAGAAACAGAAAATGCTGGATTTACGAGAAAAAAGATAACAGAAGATGCTGGATTTATTTAACTGGCAGTTGATTAAAAGGCATGAAATTCAGGATTCGGTGCGTTCAATTCATCGTTCCAATCCAGTTCGAGAGACTCATCACTTTTAAAAAGCCGTTTACTTCATCTTCGTCGGCATCGGCTTCTTCCACTGTATCAAGCTTCTTGTTTGCTTGACGCGAGACTTGAAGTTGAAATCACCCCTCAGGAATAGTACCATGTGACTTAAAGGGGACACGGACGTTTCCCGCCCGGAGCCGTTTCCCGCCAGGCCGTTTCCCGCCCTGAGTATAAATTTTGAATCGGTTCAAGACAAAAAAGTTTTTGCGATGCAATCTATTGTGATTTTCTAGAATAATAATTACAATACGTAATTATAGATTACTTGACTGTACTTTGCTAGAGTTTTCAACTGGATTTGTTTTATGTTGTCTGTCGTTTTTTGTATTTGTACTGCTTGCGTAATGAATCTTTGACTGTCTAACTTTCTATTTAATTTCAGTGCGATGGAACCAGCAATCGAAGAAGCCGATCAGGAATCTCAGCGAGAGAAAGTCGAGCAAGCAGATGGAGAAGCCGAGCGAGGAAGCGACAGTGGTGAAAAAGCCGGGCAGGTAGCTTATATGTATATTTATTTGCATGCTTTATCCTGTTAATGTGGTGTTCTTTTTAGGTTCTCTCAAAGTGCGACAAGTGCAAGCTGACGTTCGGAGGACGCATCTTTTGGAGGGACAAGAACAGCAAGGGTGGCGGCAAAACTTTCTGGGAATGCATTCACTGATATGATGGCTGCAAGAAGCGACTCCACACACTGGCTGGAACAATGAATGTGATCAAGGAGAAAGTACTTAGAAAGTACTTACCTGTCCACGTCTTCTTCCTCATTTTCAGAGTCGCCCAGGAGGAACAGTTCGCTTGTATCGGTCGGGGATTGCAAAGTTGACATCGAGTGTAGCATCGGGATAGCGTGCCACTCTCTTTCTCTTTCGCTGCACCATCTTTCTCGACGCACTCTTGGCCACCATCCTTTGCACAGCTTGCGATTCTCCGACGAGTTCCTGGTTGGATATCTGCGCCGGATTCTAAAAAGAAAGAAGTCTAAGATCTAAAAGATGCTTATCACCGAAGAGAGAACAACCGAAGATTCGGTCCAGGTAGTCGAGTGTAAGTTCATCATTCATCCATACAGTTCCTTTCCAGCAGAATTCGAGCTTGCTTTTAAATTTCTCATTGGTAGCTGTGACATCGTGGTTATTTGGTGGCTTTTGGCAGACCGTCGTTGGCACTCGAAGAGGAAAGTTGTGTCGAGACAGAAATCTTTCAAGCCACCCTCTGCTTGCCTAAAAGCCTCCTTGAAATACTGCAAGAATTGTAATTAAACCTTGAAATTCTCGTCATCCTTCTTAAAATTGAAGGACTTTTCATCTTGTCGCAAAATGGGTTCTCTCAATAATCGAAGCTTCTTGGACCTTTTTTTCCCTGACCATATCAAGATTTTTGAATGTGATAGGACGGCCTCCACCCGGCAGTCTTTTCTTTATTTTCCCTACTGGTGACCAGTTCCTCTAATATTTCCATAAACTTATATTAGAGGGTGAGCTTATAATAGGAGTGGACTTCTATTAGAGGAAATACGGTAATAAGCTTAAAAATCCGTGCAAAAAATTTTTGGACACCAGTTAACAAAAACTTTTCAAGAGATTTCTCATCAAATTTTGGGCACTAGTATCATATACACCACTTTTCAACCACGTCTCCTCTTTCATCCACCCACCTGAAAAAAGTGTCTTATACCCCCTCTCCCCTCAAATAATCTTGTCAAATCAAGTTTTTGACTATTTTAATAGAGACAAAAGGGTGTATAAAGAGAAAAAGCAGCATTTTTTTCAAAAATTTTCAAACCATCATATGGTCGAGCCCGACATTGCTTGATATTGCTACATCAGAAAAGGCAGAAGTGTTTCAAAGTTACACAATGTTACTTTGTGAATTTAAAATTTGAATAAGTCACGAAATTTACATTTTAAATGCAAAAAAACAAGTTCAAATCACATTTTAAGAGTAAAAAACTTGTCCAAATAAAAAAATTCAAAAATCGCCATTGCAGTCAACGGCGATGGACTTTTAACACTTTCTGACTAGTTTTAACTAAAGATTTTTTTGACTGAGTTCATGTTAGTTTATTTGTGTCAGCCTTTGTAGGCTACACACTTATGCAATTAGAAATTAGGCACGAAACCTGTTGTCGTTAGAATAATATATTTGTAAGAGTGTGTAGCAGAAGGTCCATTAGAGTGCAGACGTCAATAAGGGGACAGATATCTCTACTGATTTACGAAAAAATATAACTGCCAGTAAACGACTGAACTGCAAAGAATGTTGAGCTAGGGTTCAAATTTTATAGACTTGAGGGTGTGAAAAACTTTGAAACTAGATGCGTGAGGAGACTTTGTTATTGCTTGAATGCTAAATTAAACAAAAATAACTACAGTAGTTTTAAAACTTCGACTTTATTATTTATAAATGCAAAAAGCTTTTTGTGAGTAACAAAATATCAGCCTTAATACAGGGTTAGTCATAAAAACACGGACATTTTTGAAAAACTAGTGTAAGTAACCAATTGCCCGGCCGATTTCCGAACTTTTCGCAATCTCCACAGTGTATGATTTACCGTTCCTAACCATAAATTGTCCGACTCGCAAAATATAGTTTTTCCCGTTGTGCCAGATGCTGGGTTTGAGAAGAGACTCTATGCTTAGAGAGATTACGCTCTTTTCTATACTAGTATTCATATTGGGTCTCAAACACACAACACAAATGTTCTTTTTTAGACTAAAATTTTTATTTATATACCAGAGTTTCATCCCGGGCCGGGTACTACTGGAGTTGCCGGTGCCAAAAACAGCTTGGTCCCCCCTGTGGTTTTTGGTCATTTTTGCCTTGGTCCCCCTGTTTTCAACAAAATTTTATTGTCAAACAATATTTTTAAACATGATTCAGCATGAGGTGGGGAGTGCAAAAGTCTTTATGGTGGTTGTGGAGGACAGGTTGGCTATTTTTACTATTTTAAATTTGAAAAGATGGAATTTAAACACAGTTTTGTTAACTGGGGCCTACCGCATAAAGAAACTCTGGTATGCATATATTTTTCATGCATCCAGAGTCTTTTTCGAGTGATTTGTGTCTAAGGTATTTCGGTGTGCGCATTTCAACCTCAAGCCCCCTGCGCTATTTTTACTATTTTAAACTCTCAAGCCAGGGGGCTGGAGAGTTAGAGATGCGCGCACTCACTTACCTCAGACATAATTCCGAGCAAGACTCTTGATCAAAAATGCAGAAAGAGGCTATTTTTGCCCAGCTCCAAAACGCACAACAACGTCAAATAACGAAATTATTTTCACATAACGAAGTGGTTTGTTATCACAGAGGCTGAGACAGTCTTCTTCCAATCATTCAAGAGCAGAGAAACAGCAAAAAATGATTAAAAACCACAGGGGGGACCAAGGCAAACGATTTTTTTTTTCGAAAAACGTCCTTCCCACACTTTTTTAGACCGTTTCTATCGTTTAAACGGCCTAAAAAATACTTAGACCTTGAAAAAACGCACTTTTGGGCTACCCCAACTGTACTCCAGAATATGTTTTGAGAATGTTTGAGCTGCTAACCAATAGAAAAAACAACACTCAGACCATTTCCGGGAGGAAGCTGTATACAGGGTGACACAGAATTACTGCACCATTTTTGAAAAATTAGCGTGAGTAGCTCTTTGTCCCATCGATTTTCCCAGGAAAATCAATGACCGCAGTTAAGCTACGTGGGAGCTGCCTAGAAGAACAGAAGATTCAATAACTAATGCAGCCACTTTTCACTAAAAACAACGATAAAAAGACGACCACAAATTTTACTTAAACTTAGAAAAAAAAGTTTTTCAAAAAATGGGGCAGTAATTTTGTGTCACCCTGTAGTGTACTTAGCCGCGCTTTTAAATATAAACAAAAAATTGTCCGTATCAAAAAAGACGATTTTGACTCTAAACGAATTTAAAGATACGTTATAATTTTTAATAAAAAAGATTTTGCAATTGCTTAATAAATTTCTTCCGAAAATACTTTTTTCCTATTATTGACTGTCTTTGTCACAACCTTATTATATGCAACTAGTTTTTGCTATGATATACATCGGCATCAATTCTCTATTAAACTGAAATTTCGCATGACGATAAGTAAAGCCCAGAAACAGACATTTCAACAAACTTAATTAAATTTTTCGTATAGTATTAGGGCTTTTCTATTAGTCACGTGCGAGACTGGGATTTCGGGATTGTGGTTTTATCATTTTTTCGTGGTGATTTTAGGCACATAAAATTTCGATGGGAAAAAAGCCTTAACAAGTATAAAAATTCTTTGATTTTTTCATTGTGAAAACTTTAAATTCTGACACCAGATTCATACTCAGCATGTTATATTCGCTCACAAAACAGATCTTTTAATTTAAAAGATACTGTGAAACAAACGTTCAAATGTAAAAAAACCGGGTTTTTTTAGAGTTCAAATGTTTTTGTCTCGAGCGGAATTCAAAATTTGACAACGAGTTTTGATATTCAATGGCAGTTTTATTATAAAATTGACTGTTGTGGTGATCTGTAGGGCTGGCCATTTGGGCTATTGCGGGTTTGTCTGATATGATATTTGGATAGACCAAAATTTTTGCGTGATAGGTTCGCGGGCGGGTTCTCGAAATTTTTAAAGTGCGGGGCGCGGGTAGGGTTAAAAATTTTGCGGGTCCTGCGTTTAATTGCGGTATAACGAAAACACTTGAAAACAGTTAATTAATTCATGCGAACGAGGAATTTTCTTATACAACTATCAACAAATAGGATCAATAACTGTAGTTAATCAACGGGAGAGCTTTGTTCAAAAGAGAATCATTTCGCTGACTTCGATCTAGACTCATTCTTCTGTAGTGATAAACATATACATTTGTAAGATCTTCACATCCATCGAGTTTTGGTTAGGCTTTGAGCTGATTTAATTCATCGAGCACCTTTGCATACTGTTGATGAGTCCTGTATGGCGCGTTAGGTTGATGGGCTCCGGCCACTCAGCTTGATGACTTCTCCACACTCCTTGCAAGAATAATCAAAATCGATCCTCCATCTTCAAAAAGAGCAAGCTTCCAAACGAGAGCAGACATTCTGAAAATAACGGAGACATAACGAGTACATTTCACGTATGTATATAAAATTTGTTTATGGACTCATGCTTGCGATACTCTTGCAACAATTGATTTTATTTCAACTCAACCATTCACGCATTTATTCTCTCACTCTTATATCACTCACCAACTTATTATACTACCTTGCTATTCGTGTAATAAACTCTTATTTATAAGAACCCGGTCGTACACATCAACTATGCTGAACATGAATTTATATACCATAATCCCATAATGTCAGTGTTTTTAAGTTAATACACATTGTATGCTGAAGTATGGAAACAAAAGTTACAGTCAATTTGGGCAATAGATTTAGAGTGGATTTCATCAAATATTTCAAAAATCACAGAAAGCACCATCACGAATGTTCTTTTTGAAAGAACTAAATTTACAGACTAAGCTAGGATGAACCGTCGTTACAGTCGGTCCTTCTCTTGTTAAAATTCAGTCATTAAGCGTCTCCGATAGAAGCCGCTAAGCACTATTATTATATACCGACGTGTCTACACTTTAATATTTCATAATCAAAGAACAAAGTGAAAGATCACACAAAATATTTGTTATTTTTTCTATTTTAAATTTTCTATTTTATAAACAGCTCACCCCCTACAGCTCAAACTTTTAAGTATTTAAGGATAATACAAAAGCATTTTTATACATCAACACTCACCTTTAAGTTAGTAGATTATAACTTATAGAGATTATCTTATTCAAAAGACTACTTGACTACTTGACTTAATGAAGATCTTTTATAAAGATACTTAAATCTTAGCTAAAAATAAAGGTACGCATTTTATTAATAAAAATATCTCAAAAAAGCGACCATACACTATATACTTAAAAAAGATTATTTAAAAAACAAAAAATAGTTCGTAAGCAGTATAAACTTGGTAATTACCAAATTGGATCTTCAGTTGGCTAAATTAGACGTAAAACCAATCAAAAATAATATGGTAATTAATATGAAATAATAGACGATAATTTCAACTTTCCCGATAAAATATTCAAAGATAAATATTCTAAAATCTGTTTTTTCGGACCTATACTGTCCTAAAATGTTGCAGCGTTGAAAAAATTGTCTATAATAATAGTTGAAAATATCCACTCAAAATAATTTGAGTCAAAAGGACACTTTGAAACAGTTTTTTTCCAATTTTGAAGAAGTTAACTTGGGAGCAACGTTTAAATGCTTGACTAGATAAATTGCTCTTGGCATTGGGCATAAGCACTGGATCAGATATACGACTGATATACGATATACGACCAGATATAGGACAGATTAGAGCTAGGTTTGCTAGAATAAAGCCTACTACCATAGCTGACCTGATACCTAGACTTAAAACTGAAAGAAAAAAGATAAGCTGAGTACATAGACTTAGAAGTGGATATATCAGAGCGGCTACAAACTCAGTGCAACATAACGGAAATTTAAAAATGAATTTCACTAGCCTTTTGCATAAGTGGAGACATTTCAGAGAGAGGCTAAACCTTAACTCTTGTCGTCAAAGGCTGCTAAACCGTTCTTTGTCCTTGTCTATTTTTCACCTGCCAAGTTTCCTTATTTGAAATAATCCTAATTTGTACATACTCTTATGAATTTATTTGTAAATACAATGTTTTCTGACTAGTATAACACTCAATACAAAAAAGAATTCAATTAGGAAAAAATTGGGATTGATTTGAACTTTTAAAAAATAACACAATTAGGTTTTAAGGCTAAAAATGTACACTATATTGCCCAGCTAAAAAAACCACTCGAAATTATCTCTTTTTAAAGATTTAACTAGCCAACTAACTTTATCCTACTTTTTGTTGCGCGTTGATTTAACGGGTGACAAATAAGTTCCCGGCGGATTTTTAAACCCTTATATTTTATCAATTTTGGATCATATCTTTATCTTTTGATACCATTCTGTAGCCCTAAATCTCCTCTTTGATTTGGTATATCATTTGCCCAAAAAAAGTTATCCAAAATGGCTGATCTCCGTGCCGGAATTGTGCGACTCCATGAGCAAGGCTACAAAGTGATGGAAATTGCTCGCATGATGAACTGTCCCCATCAAACTGTTTCGGATGCCATCAAGCGATTTAAAGAAACACGCAGCAATGATGATAGACCGAGAAGCGGGCCTCCGGTGACTGCTTCAACAGACGAAAACATTCAGCTAATTGCAGACAAGATTTGCTACTGCAATGATCACGAAGCCGGCCACATCCACTCCAAGTCAGAATCGAACAGGAAGTTGGCAACTGAACTGGGAATATCGCGTGAGTCTGTTCGCAAAATCATTGAAGAAGTCGAGAAAAACGGCAGAAGGCCAGCAGCTAAATGAAAACGCCAAGGAGAAACGTCTGACTCGCTGCAAAAGACCGAATTAATGATTTCCCAAAAAGATTGAAAAAATGTATTGATGTCAATGGTGGTCATTTTGTTGGGTGAAATAAATGTGTGATATGTCATTCGAAAGAGCAGTTTTAGGGCTTTAAAATGGTGATAAGCTTTTAAGGATATGATCCCAAAATTGATAAAATATAAGGGTTTAAAAATCCGCCGGGAACTTATTTGTCACCCGTTATTGATCTTCAGAACGCTGAGAAGACAATGCCACTTTTATCCGACCCTATTTTTGTTGTTTGAAATTGTATAAAAGGAGTCGGTTCTATTTGGAGTTGGTTCTATACTATTTTCCCGTTTCCCGGCTGGATTCCGGGTTTTCTCTGATTCCCGTTCCCGTTTCCCGTTTCCCGTTTTGATCCGAAATGCCAAGTATGGTTTTTTTAGTGTTTTAGTGGTTCAGATACCCTTTTCGGCTGATTTTGCATTGATCTCCTAAAACAAAAAGTTCGGGCATGAAATTATTTCACTGAAAAGTGTCAACTGCCTCCTCAAACGCACGGGTATGTCCTTTTAAAGAGTTTTTGAAGTTTTTTAAGAGCATGCTTTTAGTCGGGACCAGCCGTAGGGAATTGTTATATATCGAGAATCTGAATCCTTATCTTTTAGTCAAATCCAACCGAATAGAGCCAAGGGGCCGCTATCTCAAAGTCGCCTGTTTGAGGATTGCCTTGTTTCCTGCATTCTAACTATATGAAAATATATCTAGTAAATAGCTAGTAATAGTTTAGTTTAATCTAAACTGCCTATTGTCTCGCAACAAGGGGTGTGCACGGGCCGGCCCGGATCCACTTTTTTGAACAAATTTGTCGAAGAATATACAGGGTGGCCCATCTTCGTTTGAAGCTTGCTTTTGCCCATAACTTTTTGTTATTTTATCCACTTTTTTCAAACTGTTTTTTTTTTCAAATGCTCGTCAGAGTGGGGGAACAAGATAACATCAAGTTTACACATATATATAGAAATCAACTCCGGAAGGCAGATAGAAATTAGTAGGTTTTCAAGTAGTTCGTGACATGTTTGACAATAATCTGATAATTACGCAGGATGGAGCGCATCCGCACTGAATTTTGACGGTTTGTGGTTGATTGAATGAGCACTTTTATGGAATTTCAACAGTTATCAGAAAAAATATCGGCAAACATGTCATGATTTAAAGTATGTTATCAAAAGTACTTGAAAACCTACCAATTTCTATCTGCGGTACTCCTTCAGATGCTCATCCCCTACTTTTTTCGATTTTCTTTGAATTTTGTTATTTAAAAAACCATAAATTTAAACCCAGGAAATTGAGAGGAGACCGAAAAAACTATTTTGAGCTCCGAAAGATTGGTAAAATTACCCTCAAATTCATGTCCCCGGGATGGCAAAAGAAATTTTGAAACTTCTTTTTGGTCTATTGTTTTACACGCATGAACTCTTTTTTCTAAATTCATGTTTTACACTTGGGCAGAATTTCAAATGGAAACTTTGCACGGCCTCAATCTCTTTCAACTGGTGCCGCTTCTTAGTCAGAAATCCGACTAAGAAGAATCGAAAAATAAATCGAAAAAAGTAGGGGATGAGCATTCCGAAGGAGTACCCTATCTGCCTTCCGGAGTCAATTTCTGTAAGTTTTTTCTTGCTCATATATGCATAATCATTTAAAAAAATAGTTTGAAGAAACTGATTAAAATAACAAAAAGTCATGGGCAAAATCAAACGTCATAAGAAGATGGGCCACCCTGTATTATTAAAGCTGAGATTCCAGGCTACAAAACGTACATTAAGATTTACAGAAATTGAATAAAAATTTTGGATAATTTTTTAAAATAGCTCAATTTTTAAGTATTGAGCTGGTTTTTAAAAATTATTCAAAACTTTTATTTAATTTCTGTAAATTTTAATATACGTTTTGTAGCCTGGAATCCAGCTACAATAATACATTCTTAGGGGGTCCAAATATGTGTTTCATAGTGGGTCCGGGCCGGCCCGTGCACACCCCTACATGCAACTGCAAATTAGAGCAAGTCATTTAAACTACAGTCTAGTCTCGTTTATCCGACACCCCCTCAAGTTCGTTCCCGCCTAGGGTCCGACACTTTCTTTAGCTCTATTTTCGAAGTCTTTTGCCGAATGTGATTCGCCAGTCTAGACCCAAATATCGCAAGGATACTCATTTTGCCGATCGTTTTTCCAAAATTCTTTCAGGTTGCCGTAAAGGCCCGCGGGTCTCGGTTATCCGACAACCCTTTTTAAAATCAGGTGTCGTGGCGAAGACCCGCGGATTGTCGAAAGAAAATTTTGAAGCGTTCATTAAATCAGTATCCTTGCGATATTTGGGTACAGACTGGCGAATCACGATTTGGCAAAACACTTCGAAAATAAACTAAAAAGTGTCAGCCTGCGGAAGCTGAGAGGTAATCGAATGCGAACAAATCTAGTCACTAGACTGTAAATTAAATTAGTATCTGAATTTAGTTTTCGACTAGCGGTAAGTCTAATTCATCAATCTCTAGGCTTTCCTGCGCTAAGTCTATTTCATCTAGCTCTAAAGGCGCATACAAAATGAGGAGGCTGTTTGCGGATGCTAAAACAGATTACTCACTAAGAATCTCGGAAACGGAATCCTCGCTTTTTTATTATTTTTTTCCCAAATATTATTTAGTTGGTGCGCTTTTTTTAGTTTCCAGTTGCTTATGTAGCTTCTGACATCATATAGTTGAGGTTTAGGGCTACCAAATAAGCTATTGACTAAGTAGATAATGCTTCAAAAACTCAGATAAAATTTTAGGAATCCGCCCAAGAATCCTAACTCGAATTCGAGCGCGGATGCTTTTTTTAAAAATTTTTAAATCACATTTATCTTATCAATAACTCTAATAGCCCTGAATCTTAGCTACAACACCAACAGAATAATTTTTGAAATATTAAAAAAAAAGGTATGGCAATTTCCGTGTGACAAATCTGATTTAGCATCCACAAACAGCCTTCTCATTGTGTTTGCGCCTTAAGCTAACCAGTACAAATAAATCCAGAGAGTGTAATTGAATTAATAGATTAAATACGGTAAGTTTAGTAAAAAAATTGATTCCTTGACTAATGGTGACTTTACACTTTGAGTTAATTTCCTTAAAAAATTAAGTGATATCAAAGTTTTAAGAAAGTAAAAATAAAAAGGATGTTTCAGATTTGAAACAAAAAAACAGCTATGCTCATAACAAAACCATCCTAGTATTTAAACAATACAATAATGTCAATTGCCTTTTCTATCAAAAAAAATCAAAAACGTCGAAAAGAAAGAAGAAAAGGAAAGAATCAAAAAGAAAAAACGTCAGCTTTCTGGAAGCTCACCTTTATGAGATTATCTAGCCAAAAAAAATTGGACCCTAGTATGAGCCCCCCACAAACTTATGCCTTCTAAAATTTAAGTAAAGAGCACCCAAATATATGTTGCAGACCCCAGAAAAAGTGCGTAAAACACTTATTAGTCACAACTTCCATACTCTGGCCACCCTCAGGCCTAAGTAAAGAGCACCCAAATATATGTTGCAGACCCCAGAAAAAGTGCGTAAAACACTTATTAGTCACAACACCATACTCTGGCCTACCCTGAGCCTAAGTAAAGAGCACCCAAATATATGTTGCAGACCCCAGAAAAGTGCGTAAAAAAACACTTATTAGTCACAACTTCCATACTCTGGCCTACCCGAGCCCAAGTAAAGAGCACCCAAATATATGTTGCAGACCCCAGAAAAGGTGCGTAAAACGCAGTAGTCACAACTTCCATACTCTGGCCTACCCTGAGCCTAAGTAAAGAGCACCCAAATATATGTTGCAGACCCCAGAAAAGTGCGTAAAACACTTATTAGTCACAACTTCCATACTCTGGCATACCCCTGAGCCTAAGTAAAAGAGCACCCAAATATGTTGCAGCCCCAGAAAAAGTGCGTAAAACACTTATTAGTCACAACTTCCATACTCTGGCCTACCCTAAGCCCTAAGTAAAGAGCACCCAAATATATGTTGCAGACCCCAGAAAAAAGTGCGTAAAACACTTATTAGTCTAACTTCCATACTCTGGGCCTACCCCTAAGCCTAAGTAAAGAGCACCAAATATATGTTGCCAGACCCCAGAAAAAGTGCGTAAAACACATTGAGTCACAACTTCCATCTCTGGCCTACCCCTAAGCCTAAGTAAAGAGCACCCAAATATATGTTTGCAGACCCCAGAAAAGTGCGTAAAACACTTATTAGTCACAACTTCCATACTCTGGCCTACCCTGAGCCTAGTAAAGAGCACCCAAATATATGTTGCAGACCCAGAAAAGTGCGTAAACGCCCAATAGTCCACAACTTCCATACTCTGGCCTACCCTAAGCCTAAGTAAAGAGCACCCAAATATATATTTGCAGACCCGAGAAAAAGTGCGTAAAAACACTTAGTAGTCACAACTTCCATTTCCTGGCTACCCTGAGCCTAAATTAAAGAGCACCCAAATATATGTTGCAGACCCAGAAAAAGTGCGTAAACCCTTATTAGTCACAACTTCCATACTCTGGCCTACCCTAAGCCTAGTGATGAGAGCACCCAAATATATGTTGCAGACCCCAGAAAAAGTGCGTAAAACACTTATTAGTCACAACTTCCATACCTGGCCTACCCCTAAGCCTAAGTAAGAGCACCCAAATATATGTTGCAGACCCCAGAAAAAGTGCGTAAAACACTTATTAGTCACAACTTCCATACTCTGGCCTACCCCTAAGCCTAAGTAAGAGCACCCAAATATATGTTGCAGACCCCAGAAAAGTGCGTAAAACACTTATTAGTCACAACTTCCATACTCTGGCCTACCCCTAAGCCTAAGTAAGAGCACCAATATATGTTGCAGACCCAAAAAGTGCGTAAAACACTTATTAGTCACAACTTTCCATGCTGGCCTACCCCTAAGCTAAGTAAGAAACACCCAAATATATGTTGCAGACCCCAGAAAAAGTGCGTAAAACACTTATTAGTCACAACTTCCATACTCTGGCCTACCCCTAAGCCTAAGGGCTAAGCCTCACAGGGGCCCAAAATTCAAATTCATAATCAGTTCAACTTAAACAAAACGCCAAGAACTTTTCGAATGATTTGTTTTGTATATTTAAAAAAATCTGAACTATTTAACAAAAACTTTAATTAAATTTTTGCGAGAAATATTATTTTTTAAGCTCTTAATACCCAGAACATTTTTATCTTATCGAAAACGAGAATAGAAATACTGTCAGATAGACGATGTGAAAGCATTTATTCAATAACAATGTCATGAATATCAAAGAGATAATTTCGGATATATGATTCTTCCATCAGCCTTCTCAGGATCTTTTGTCTGACGCCAATTGATGCAAATCTTCTCTCATCTTCGTACCTTTCGATGAAAAGATTCCACAGATTGCTCAGAAATTATGCCCCAAAATCCATGACAGCGGACAAAGCCAACCACATGGGAGCACAATAGGTGAGGTTTCGAAGTGACAGAGACATCGGGGAATTCTGTCTGAATAATCATATTGAATGAGACAAAATATAATTTTGCTTACTCTTAAACACTGAACCAATCTACCTTTCTAGTCGCGCTTTTCAAATTTCTTCTCTCCTTTGTAGACTTCCATGGTAGTTTTAGATCTTCCAACGGCGAAAGTCTCGTGCTCGCTCTTTCAGGTTTTTCAGGAGACACGATACCCAGCCGTCTCTGCAGCGTCTCAGCATCCCTCTTGAATTCTTCATAGGATGGCCTATCTCCAGACTTGGTAAGGAACATACCGGCTAGTTGGTCAATTCGTTGGAGAGAAGCTGTACGGCTCAGGTGCTGGATAGCATTTCGAGGTGTCTAAGAATGTAATGACGCTTAACTGAGAAATATGAAACAGAAGAATCTAAATCCTTACAATCTTTTTTTCTTAGGTTCCACAAGCCGACAAAGCAGTGCCTTCTTGTCTTCTTGTAGCTTGGCAATTAAGGAGCTAGTTAAATCCACTTGTACACTGATGCTCTTTCGGAGCGATGGCTTCTTTCCTGAATAAAAATATAATAGATAGGAACATATAAGCAGTTAAAATACTGACTTGTCATTTCAGCGGCCCTGACATATTGACTTTTGCGCGCGCTTAAATTGTTCCACCTGATTGTCGCTGCTTGCTTCCTCACGGCTGAAAGTTTTGCTCTTGATATAGCTTCCAGCTGTTGCTCATCAGCTTGCTTCACTAAAACAAAAGAATTTTGAAAATACTGAAGAAAACAAGATGAAAGAGCTTACAGACACGGATTTTCCCGGCTTTCTTAGCTTGCTCACTCGCCATCTTGTTGGCTTTATTTCTGTGCTGATCATATTCCCATCGTTTCTTGGCTGCAGCTGAACGAATTTCGGAGAGAGACCCTCTATTTGGCTTAACGCACATTCGTCTGGTGGAGACCATCTTTAGCTCTAAAAAACACTGAGTTTATTTTTGCATGAGGCACGCCAATTTTGCATTTTCAAAGTTTTTTTATACACCAAAAGAAAGCCTACAATCTCTTCTACTGGAAAATCCAGACCAACTTTTTTAAAACCAAAATTTTCGCAACTATAGACCGTTTAAAGCAAAGAAGTGGCATTTTTCCGAATAAAAATAGGGGTTTTTTCATTTCTCATCTAACTTTTGCATAAGACACCATAAATTTGCATTTTTTGCATACATCCTTGGTACCCAAATGTAGCAAATTTACTCTTCTATCAAGCCCTCGGTTTTGTTTGAGAAATATATGACAAAAACACTAACTAGAAACTCAATTAAGTTAACCAGATAAAGAAAATTTTTGAACTTTTTAACAGAAATCAATTGTCATTTCGAAATTCTGCAGGTTTCATGGGCAAGTGATGTCTTATTCAAAAAGCCCTTGGTATGATTTTTCGGTCAACAACATTTCACAAAAATTATAAAAATTATATCTGACATACAAAACAGTCAGGGTCCAAAATTGACCATTTTTCCGAATTTTTATTTGGCGCCAAATTCCGCTAATGATTATGAATTTGAATTTTGGGCCCTGTGCTAAACTTGTTGTTCAAAGGGTAGTTACAACGATTTTTAGAAGGTCTGATTTTGGAGGGGGTATTCTATACTAGCGCCAAAATTTGAAATACACACTCATACCAAAGCATTAATTAATAAATTTTCTAAACGATGAAATTGCTGGCATAGGTGAAATGATCAGTCCACTATAAATATCTAGTCATACGAGAAGTTTTTATCAACCTCTAAGCAGATTATCTACGCCATAATAACCATAATACGCCACGATTAATAGAAGCTAAATGGATGACGCTATAATCTCATTCTTTTCAAGCCACAACTTTGCACAAAAGCATGGTTAATGGATTCACAGAACACTTCTATTGTTAGGTTAGCTTTGTTTTGACGCAAAAAAGTTGAGCTTAGCCAATAAAATATTTTGCAGATGATAGAATCATTGCATTTGGATGGTGGAAGAAAGCAAATTAAATATTTATTTGGATATCCGCACGTAAATGGATAGCCCTTGGTCGTTAGACTACTATTTTTGCTACACTTTCAATAGAAACCACCAAATTATTAGCTATTTGTTATTTTCTTTTTTGTTTCATTGCAAAAAAATCTTTTTATTGTAAAAGATTCTGTTTTGAT
The DNA here is from genome assembly GCA_029231635.1 of Ditylenchus weischeri. Taxonomy (NCBI): domain Eukaryota; kingdom Metazoa; phylum Nematoda; class Chromadorea; order Rhabditida; family Anguinidae; genus Ditylenchus; species Ditylenchus weischeri. The sequence goes on from JAMRYI010001071.1 coordinate 43,613, forward strand.
AAATTAGATTTGCAGCAAATTGAAGGATAAAGTGTATGAAGTTGATGTTTGCTTTAAAAGTTAGATTTGCAGATGGATTAAATGAGCAGAGGGCTTATGCCTGCTTAGAAACCATTAATGGCTAATTAATTTAGTTAGTAGAATTTATGAAAAAGATTAATTAGTGTCTTAGTGAAACTTTTTATGTTCAATTTGAGAAAAAGGGTAGCAGTTATTTTTATTGCACATTAGGTATTTTATTCTAATTTTCGCTTTGTGAAGAAAAATGTGTGTCAATTACTAGGCCTAAGCACCCTCTACAGTTTCAAAGTTACTTAAAACAAAGGGGTATGGGTTGGGGTGATTCTAACCGGGCAGCAACCAACCACCAACCATCATCCTGTCCCCCACCCGCGCATTTTAAAAAATGGTGTAGGTGAAATGACCTCTGTGGGGGCTTTAGCAACCAACCACCAACCATCATCCTGTCTCCCACCCATTTTAAAAAATGGTGTAGGTGAAATGACCTCTGTGGGGGCTTTAGCAACCAACCACCAACCATCATCCTGTCCCCCACTCCCGCATTTTAAAAAATGATGTAGGTGAAATGACCTCTGTGGGGGCTTTAGCAACCAAAACACTCCCCCTTAGGCCCGGTGCCAGGACAAGTAGTAGTTCGTGCACTGACTTTATATTACCAACAGTAAATATTTCAAAAAACCGATACCGTATTTCCTCTATTAACTCCCTTCCCCCAAAGTGGGACTTTTGAATTTTATGGAATTGCCTATCGACCCACTTTTTAAATAGACTCTTGAGCATGTAACATACTATAATGTAGCTCAGATTCTCAGAGTCTATTTAAAAAAAGGGTGGAATCATGTATCTCCTCAAAAGTCACTGAGAAAGTTAATAGAAAATCGGTATTAACTATTTTGGACCACTCAAAATTAGACAATAACTTTTGCGAGATCAAGCTTAGCACTACAAACGAATTTCTCAGTATGCTCTTCGCACTTTTTTTACTATAACGCATTGGTGTGTTTTTAAGTCACAAACAAACTCAAAGTTGACCCATAGTTTTATAAAAGAAGACAAAAAATCATCATGATCATATTATATACTAAGAAAGATTTGCTCAATCTTCACAATTTTACAGTTTTAGTTGACCACAAGAAATATGTTGACTTGTAGTTGTCATTGCTCCATATTTACAATAAGAGTTCAAAATAAAAAATGCCCATTTGAAAATGTAAAAAACTATTAATAGTAACAAAATCTAGCCTTAAGAAATCAGCATCACTTGCCTCAAGAGCCTTGACTAAACTTAGTTTGTAAAATAGTCGGCATGTAGGCGGGAGTATCCGATTAAAAAACTATGTGTTCAATTCATGTAGATTTAACGAAAACAATAGAAGAGTACAAAAAGTAGCAGAGCAATAAGTGTTTACAGAACTTGCAGTGGCGACTCTTCAAGCACATAAATTATTCAGCCGTTTTTCTTTAATTTTCTTCAATTTTTTTTTCAGCAAAGTGGCAATTTCGCTGACTGTAAAACAACAGGTTAACACCATTTAACACGAGAACGTTTGGTTGTTGTTGTTTCTGTCGATATTTTGAAAATGTTCGAAAACTGGCTTATAGAATGAAGATCAAAAATTTTCTGTAAAATCGTAATCACTCTGCCGCAAGTTTGTGCGCAATATATAGCTCTGATCACGCCCTGTGTTTTCTGTTGGAATCTTTATATAGTATTTGGGTCGGGGAGTGTGTGTGTTACGCTAATTAATGGTCCCCTTGAGGAAATTTATCTTTTTCTGTGAAATATTTTAATGGGCGAGTTTGTGCACATTGGAAAGCCTTTTCGCAGGCGGAAGACCTTTTCCGTTTAGATTTGGGTTTTGGGCGCTACCGGAGTATACCCTCCAAATGAAATTTTTTGAACTTTTTCAAAACACTATTTTAACCATTTTTAAGCATTTCCTACACGCTGAACACGATAAAAGGTGTTTTCACCTACTTTTTCTATAAAAGTCGATTTTTTTAATCTTGAATTTTGGTATTTTTAGTTGATTTCTGTTTATTATAACTTAGTAAATCAGATGTTGAGGTACCTTGACCCTAAAGATGGAATTTGAACATAGTTTTGTTAACTGGGGCCTACCGCATAAAAAAACTCTGGTATGCATGCTTTTCATGCATCCAGAGTCACATTCAAGTTAACTTACTCGAAAGTACACTCTGGTTTGCAACTAAAGTCTTTTATAGGTATTCCTAGTAGGCAAAAGCATGTTCCACATAGTGAAACTAAGTTTCTTACTTGTTTTAGGTCTTAAGCATAAAAGCACTAGGTCACTTTTAAGTCAACTAGGTCACTTTCGGCTGAGTCTCATGAGGCACTTTAGCCCAATATGCTAACAAATTCGATGACTTGATGGCTAAGCTAACGAAAGATTAATGTAGAAAATAATAATTAAAAGAGGCATCGTGATCAATTACTCATATAACTGAGGGTCTTTACAAATTCAATGACTATTGTACGGGATCCTAAGTTAAGTTGAATATTTGAAAAGACCGAAAAATTCGGTAGTCGACACACAAAGGGCCTACATGCGCAATCTTTGTTGTCGACACACTCTTTGGAGTTAAGAATGTTAAGCCAGAGCTTAAATTCTAGTGCTACTTAGCAACTGATAACTCAATATTAGGGTTAAGCCTAAGGACCTCATAGCTTTAACAAAAAATTGTGAGCCAAGAAATTAAAAGACGAAGTAGTCGTGTTCATAAAAATCTAAATGTCACAGCCGCTCGGCAAAATTAATTAATAAGCCAGTTAATTGAATCACCACAGCTATAGTGCTGTAGTTTTGTTTGTTTTTCTTTCTGGAAGACATCTTTATCCATTGCTTGCTGTAATTATTATTGGCCTAAAATCCTTGGTGAATTCGAAGAAGAAATGCATAAGTGTGTTATTGCTCCAAATCTATTTATAAATTACTGAAACTGCTGTTAAATGCTAAAAGTGATTTACTAATGTGGATTATTTTTAAAAAAAATATGTAGTTGGACCAAATGGTAATAAATACAATTTATTAGTACGTTTTTACTCATAACCTTTTGTTGACAATATCAATGAGGCAAATCACTCAAAACTTTAGTAGTTAGATTGTTTTCAGCCACACTTACTAATACTCTCCTCTTTCAAAATTTCAATTCAAGTATTTTTAAGCATATTTAGACAATAAAATGATGGCCCAAGTACCGTAATCCGATATAATTGTAAACCATGGCGTATAATTTTTCAAACTGTAAACACAGAATTTTTTGTTTATTTATAATTTCTGAGTACAGACCATTTCAAGAAAAAAACCTGAAGTGATAGAAGACCTTTTTGGAATTTTTTTAGGATGTGTGAGCATACGTCAAAGATGTTGTTCAAGCTGCAAAAAAGGTAGCAAACTTTGTTACTTTTTTTTAAGTTTTTTTTGACTTGTGCTTAGGCGCACAGTAGGTCAGCATGCGTTAAGACGTAGAACTTTTGTTTTTCTTACTAACTTGTAGCTCAGAAACATTTTTCAATCCGTCCGAAGCAAAAGTCAAAAAAAAAATACAAATATACTGTTCTGTTGCTTAAAATTATCATCATTGTACTGACAATTATCCCAAATGACCCCCTCCTCAGAAATTTTTTGTACTTTTTAAATAAAAGTACCCATTTTTAACTGAAAATTTTTA